>CM057822.1:68661964-68679464 GCA_030067965.1 Latrodectus elegans | reverse complement strand
TCTTATGGTAGCCCAAAATAGTCTTAAAACATTTGAGAAAAGACTCTCTAATCTTTTATTGCTTGTAATATCTGTAATTTATTTTTATTTATTTGCTTTATAAAAATTTTAATAGCTTTTCTAAAAACAAGGAATTCAACACATGTTATTTCTTAATGATACGATATGTCATTAAATAAATAAAATTAAAAATATTCAGTTTATATTATTTCTCAGTGAAATGATAAGTTAAAAAAGTGCTACTGGAAGAAGAATTTGAAAATTTATTGATTAAATAATACATTTCTGCCGGCCAACTTGTCTAGTGGTCTGCGCGCCTGTCTATGGATAGGAAGGTCCGGGGTTCGATTCCCGGTTCAGGCATGGATGTACTTTCTCTCTCTCTATCCTGTCTTTGTTCTTTCCTTGTGTGTGGGAATGAAGTATGAATGATGTCTACCCTATAAACTGGTCCCTATGGCATATATGAGGGTGCGATGTTGGCCCACCCCCTGTGTTGCACTCGGGGCAACGCCTCGGCGGCTATGAGGTCATTGTTTCTGGCCGATTCCTTGGGTATGTTGTAGTTGTAACTGTCTACGATCTGCCATTGGAAAAAAAATAACATATTTCTGTTTTAATCAATTAACATTTTTCCTATTCAAAAAATAGAGCATTTCAAGGGTAATGCTTTAAGGAGTCTCAGTGAATTGCTTCTTTATGAGTTTTTAATATCCGAATACGCTGATTAGATTTAAACTACTTGAGTAATTGCTGACGTTATAATTCTTTCCCAATGCTTTATTTATAAAAATTTCCTCAAAATACAAGTCAGTAAAAGGCTGGTAATGTTCTCAATGAGACGTTAGTTTTTTCATAAAATAAACTAAATATCGGTAAGATTTTACTTATCATATTGAAAAACAGTCTATTTAAATTTATTTACTAAGTAAATTAATCGATAAGAAAAATATTGAAATTTTAATGTTAAAAATAAAGTGCTATTTTTAAACTAATATTGAATTATGTGTTAATTAGAAATGTTCAGTTAAATAAAATTTAAATTTATGTATTTTTTCATACCTTTCTTAAATTAATATATTTTATTCCTTACCGTTAAATTTCTGAGAGAAACTGTTTTGGTATGATATTATCATAAAAAATCTAGAAATTATATTTAGTATGTGAAAGGCTTTTAATAAAGAAAACTTTGTGTTTTATTAGAGGCGAAGTATTTTGAGAAAATATTTATTTAAAAACAATTTTCACGCGTATAATTCAAATATAATTCGAGAATAAAATTCATTTCCCAAAAAATCAGTGAAAGGTTAAAATATGCTTTATATATATGCCGATTTAAAAGATAACTTTTTCCAAAAATTAATATTTTTACATATTGTTATGATTTTACAGAATTATTTTATTATCAACTATTTTATGTACTTAAATTGATGACAATAGTAAAATACATTCTAAAGACCAACAAATATTTTAAAAAAAGGCAATTTTTGTAACTGAGAGATATTTTTGGTAAAGATTTAAAATTAAGTAAAGATTAGTTAGAGATTCAGCTCAGTTTTAGAATTAGTAACAAAATATATTTGTACGCATTATTTTTGAAAAAAAGTTCTTAAAGCTTTTAAAATTATGAGTAATAATTATAAGTTGAACAAAAATATACATTTTCTATTCTATGTATTTTCATATACTTAGATTAAATATGTTAATATAGTTCAATATATACTATTCTAAAAATTTACTCATTATTTTTTTTCCTATATTGAATTTATTACATAGATATTTTGTTTGAAGATTATAATTAAACACTTTTTCATGAAGCAAAAAATCCGATATTCGTTCTTTTTAAATTGATTCTTCTTCTTTACCAAACTAATGTTTGTTCCATATTTTTCTCTATTATGTTTTTAAGAATGAAATGAGGGCATTATAAATGAAATTATATAGAAATAAATGGTAAATAGGAAAATACGGTATAAATAAATTGTACTTAAATAAGTTTGCTTACGTTAAACACGCACAATGAGGAATATGTACATAGCATTTCTAAAAGAAGATATGAATTCGGAGAAAAAGATTAATTAGTACAAGAGATATCCACTTTGTTTATGAAAAAGAAATTTCAGTTTTGACAAAGAAAAAACTATTATAGTTTTGGATAATTACAATTATTATCCCTATCATTTTTAATACTCTAATTTCTGATTTGGATGCTTCAAGTTAAATTACTTTTGGTAACATTTGAGGATTCAACTTCCATTTTCATTTAACATAACTTAAATATTTTTAAATGTTATTTCACATCAAAAATTGAAAAATTGAATCACATTAAATGTATTTATTATAGCTTATTTACTAAAAATTCATTTCTTAGCTTTTAAGCTTCTTAAGAATTCAAACTAAATTATTATATTAAAAACTTCAGAGAGGACAAATATTATGTGTTATGATAAATGACAAAATAAATGAGGCATTTTTATACTTAAATGACTTTTAAATTGAAATATCTGTTAAATTTCAATAAATAAAATGATTAATTTACATTTGTTAAAAGAGTTTGTGTTTCTAGAAATAATTGAATTACTGTTTTATTAGCTAAATATATCCCGTTGTTCTCTTTGAGACTTAATTTCCTTTTAAATTTCATAAAGGGCAAGCCCGCAGCACAGTCATTTAGTTTAAAATACTGTATTTTACTTAGTTACAAAACTGAAATTTAGTATCGCTTTTTCACAATGAATCTCTTTTAAAGAATAAAGAGACATTATAAAATGTATGATTTTAATAGATTTTAAAATCATTTTATTGCCGTCGAAAAACTTTATATTTATTTATTTTCACAGAGTAAGTTCTGAAGTGTGATGTATATTTGTCATTATACACAAAATAACTACTATTCATCATTCAAAAAAAGTTTAGAAATTCTATTCTCTATATGAGATATTTTCATTTACTCTCGTTTATTGAGATTAAAAATCTATGGCACTACACGCCATGTAGGCCAAGACCTAAAATGCCCATCCCTGTTTTCTTGGCCGAGAGGCCTATGGTGAAAAGCATATGTTTCGATTAGGTGGTTAGTGTAACGCGAAACCCCCAGTGTTTATTAAGATTTAGAAATCATATATAATTCTAAAAAGAAAATAGATTCCATTTACTTCAATTTTAAATGAATAAAAATATATCATGTTGATTACGTTCCCCATCTTATAATTTTAGACTATTAATTAATGATATCACATTAAAGCCTAAATGGAAATAATATCTTTGAAAAGAAAAAAAAAATTATAATTTTCAAAATGTGCAACTTTTAATTATAGGATTGCTTTATTATTAATTATGAAAATGAACTCATTTAAAGAAATATTTAATAAATTATTTAACAAAGACCATATATTTATATAATAAATTTATTAATTAATTAATCCTCATTTTTTAAATGTATCGTGAAAAACGTTAAACTTGATTTTTATTATAAATGTGTAAAATGCTTATTGAATAATTATTTAAATTGATTATACTTTACAAACTTATAAAAGTCTGCAATTGCTTTTACTTATAATATGAATATAATTTTCCCATTGTACTTATTTAATAAGAATATATATATATATATATATATATATATATATATATTTCCCTTTGTATATTTATTTAATATAATCATTTGCGTAAATTAATCTATTTTTCAGTTTCTCAATTAAATAAGTTTTATAATTCAAAGCTTATAAAAGTAACAAAAATAATATAATAGAAATATTATTATAAAATTAACACAGTAGCAATTAAAATAACCAAATATTAGTTAAGTAAATACTGTGCAATCATAATACGTGCGGTTTTAAATAAACTATATATATATCAATAAACTTTACAACAATTAATAAATAGTACTTAATTACATGTTAGCATTCAATTATAATATGATGTTATTAACAAAACAGCTATAATGCACATAGAACAAACATAGATTCTTTTCAGCATTCTTTAATAATTTAACTCTTACTTAATCATTTATTTTATGCTAATTATTGAAAACTCGAGTCTCAAACTAACAGTCGTTAAACAGATTAAAGGCAGTGTTCCCATTTGACTTAAAAATGCATAAAAAATATAAATTTAAGGGAAAAGATTATTAATTCTTTCGCAGAGAATTACTTCAGAATACATAAAATGTATATCATCTTTTTGTATGTAAAAATTGTGCTTTTTCCCCTTTATTATGAATTCAAGTAACATTACAATTAAGAACTGTTTTCTTAACGTATTTTTATGGCAGTTCACATATTTTATTATATGTTATTTACATTCATATGTAATTGAAAAAACATTTAATTTAATTTAAATTACATGCATATGTAATTATTATTAAACATTATTTTTTTATTGAATAGTTTATTCATATAGTTAATATAACTTTCTTTTTGAGTAACAATGACAACATTACAACAATTTTGTTGACGAATAATCTAAATTTTGGTATTAAAAGTATGACATAATAAGAAACTTATATATAAGCTTAAAACTTAGTTTAATATAATTTGTTTACATTATTTTATTTATACTTATTTTGCTGTAACACTCATGATCACACTCTCATATGTCCACATACACAATACATATACATATCTGCATCTGAGCAATGTGAAGTAAAATGTTCAGATCAATTTAGCCTATGTTTTCTCATTAAATTTAATAGATAAGTTGATGATTTCTCTGGAGTTTACGAAGAAATTTTAGATATCTAAAATTATGAAACATCTTTTTTCTACTCAACACAATAAAGCTATTGTTCATACATTGTGCGCCGTTGTGTTATTGTTTGACAATAAACGGTTGACAATGTTTTTGTGATTGACTCAACGACGAAACATAAGTCCTATAAAACATCTTTGGGATACGTGAAAGCATTTGTTTTTAGTGGTAAACTTACTATATCAATAAATAAACTTTAACTTCTCCTCGTATTAAAGAAATAGAACACAACTCTTGCAATAGTTTGTCCAAATTGGCACGAATGCCATATAAACCAGGATGCCAAATTCTGAATTTTTTGGCGATGAAGAAATGTTGCCAAGTTGACGTATTAGGATGTGAGCAATGACGTAAATACTAGGATTACCAGAATGTGATTTTCTGTAAAAGTGTTATAGGCCTCCATATCTTTGACCTAAAAGAAGAAAGACAGGAGTACAGTAAGTAAGAAAACAGGTTACTAGATGCATAAGAAAATCCGTCAAAAAATTCACCAAACTCAGAGTTTAAGTGAATAGTTTGAACCAAAGAGTGAATGCTTTAATTAAAGTTTAAACAAAAGACATGGAATTAAAAATAATCTGTTACAATTTCAACGTAACATTAAATGGGCTACCTTTAATCTACATAATGGAAATTAAGAGATAGTTTTGATAAAATTATATATTCCAAATATAATAATAAATTTGAAGCCAATAAAATAAGATTTTTACAATACAAACTATTTTATAAAATTGTGTGTGTGTGTGATTAATTTTCTAAAATTATTTATATCTATATCATATTCTCCGAATTGAAAAGAAAAAATTAAAGTCACTATAACTTGTCTTTTATTAATATGAAGTGAATATAACGTGTTTCAAATATATAGCACACTAATTAAAGCAAAATTTTATAAGAGTTCTAGAATATTCTTCTTCTTTTCAGTGCTTCTTTCCACTGCTTCTTTTGAGACTTGTAATGGATGTTAGTAAGGACCACCATGAGTACTGTACAGGAGATTTTGAACCAGATGACGTTGTCATCAGTGGAGTTGCAGGTCGCTTCCCAGGTTGTAATTCAGTTGCAGAATTGGAAGAAGCACTTTTCCAAAAGAAATTATTATTCTCAACAGAAGATGTTAATGAAAAAAGTATGTCAGATTAAAAGACAAAATACATTTAGAGTGGTTTAAAATTTTTTTTGTATATATAAGCTTTTATATCACCAATGTTATAAAATTTATTATTTGAAGAGATATTTCATCTCTTTGTGAAGCAAAAAACTTTGTTGTAATTCATTAAAATATTTGTAATTAACAAAAAATTAATTCGCAAAAAACTTTTACAGTTTCTCATGAAAGTAATTTTTGCTGTCTGGGAAGCATAAATGATGTTGATAAATTTGATAATGATTATTTTTGTTATCCCCGAGATGAAGTTGATGATATGGATCCGGAAGCTAGAATTGGATTAGAAGTAACATACGAAGCAATAGCTGATGCAGGTATATAAATATGCCATTTATCATACATTTCATATTTTTGTTGCGATTATAAAAATTTTTAAAAATTATAATTGTATTTGTTTAAATTTATTTCATGTAACCATTTTAATATTAACAAGTATTGTATTTTTAGTACCATCTGAACAAAATGATTTATTCGCATAGATATTTTGTAAAATAAGATCTACTCTCTTTACAGTTCTGGTGAAAGTTCCTTTTCGTAATGAAATACTCCATTTAGAATAATATTTTTCTGTAAAAAGTACATTATTCCATTTTATCAAATGTATATAATACCATCACCTATTCTTTCGCGATTTTGGACTCCACTTAAACAATGAGATTCCAATCCCTTTAGTAAGCATATCAATTGTAGAAACATTATTTTTATTAACTTGTTATTAAGATTGTTGGCATATATGAATGTTGAAAGACACTCAGACTGAATGTAATGTGGCCCAAGCACATCAGTCCGTATTGTTTGTGTCCGTCTATAGTAGTTTTTATATTATGAAGAGGCCAGCTTTCGACATCGTTGTCGTTAATGATGCGCGAACCTCCAGAACTAAAATACCTGCTATTTGTCTCATCGCATTCATTTGCCGAAACATTCGAGCAATCTGTGAACCATGTAGAATTGGAGATGGTCATTTTGAGTTCTTCAGGTTATTACATTTTTCTTTATGTCTCAAAAGCCTTTTATCAACAGCGTTTTCTATAAAAAAAACCCCCACGTAATCAAAGAAATGATGATTTTTTAGTAAATCATACAATTCCCATAGAATCGTATTATACCGAACTTCGGGGTTTATTTTGATTGAGAGTCGATGAAATAAACTCTTTAAAATTCACCAGACTTTTACTCGTAGCAAATTGAATTAAATACAGAAAATTCCACAGTTCGAAATTACAATTCCACAGATCTAATACAGCTACAGGAAATTGCTTCCAAATACAGAAAGCTCTAATATCTCAGACAAAAGACAGCTCTTATGTTCAGCTTTTATAGCATTCAAAACTGATCGTCTTCACTTACTTCTCACTTCCCCTAGAAAAACTCAGAAACTGACTCGGTCCGTGGAACGGTGGTATTTATAGCTTACTTAGCGTTAAAGTCTAGGTCTTTCTTCACGGTTCTGGAAGCTTCTTGGTCATCTCAAGATGGAAGGCTATCTCACTCAATAATAGCCCTAGAGTTTAGGTGATGGAAATTTCCAGAACTATTTCTTGCCAAATCTCGCAAATTAAACCATAAATACCACCGTTAAAAAGTTTGTAAAAAAATATTTACCACTTTGTAACAGTATGTTCCTCACAGCATTTAGTTGGAGCGTTATGTGTCAAACTGGAAGTCGTCATAACGTTTTAATTCTTCAATATAAAACATTTGGCAATTTCATTTGTGATAATGAGGAGATGAAAATTTTTTATTCAACAATTTACAACTATTACAAAGCTTAGAATGTAATAACGAAAGCAGTTCATTTAAAGTCAATTTTTATTTGACACAACGCTTGATTGTATCATCTTGATTGTAAGACATTTCATATTACACATCATAAATTGTCTTTATTAAGGACTTTTTCAAAAATAAGGCCCATATGTATGAATCACAATGTTAGGAACACAGGAAACTATCAAAAACTTGCACTAACAAACTTACATAGAAAAAACAGAAAAGTAGCATCTATTTTTGGTTGACAAACATCCGGTATCGAACCCGAGGCTTTTTGTTCTGAAGCGTACTGTCTTATAACGAAACCAAAGAACGATACGAACTCATAACAAAACCAACTCATATCAATTATTTTTTTTAAAGAATTGAACATTTTTAAAGTCAAATTATTAAATATCTTAGTAAAATTTCATTTTTCTAATAATAATGCGGTTTTTTACTTCCATTTCATCAGGAAAATTTAATGAAAAAATTATTGCATTTATTATTTTTTTATGAGAATGAACATTTTTACACATATATAAAAATTAGAAAATATATATCTTTCTTTGATTTTTTTTTGTTTAAGGGTATGATCCATATACTTTGAGAGGTTCAAACATTGGCGTATACAATGCATCAATATACCACGACAGGATGTTTGTATTGGCTCACCAGGAAAAAAAGCCCCGTTACTGCTGGGCCAAAAGTTTAAAAGTATACCATATATGTTACGCTTTTGATTTTACAGGTAAGTGACTGAATATATAATCCTTTTATATACATATTTCCTATTCCAATTTTTCTATATTTAGATGTTACAAATAGGTTTTTATTTCACAAATTATTTTTAGAGTGATATTGATTTGACATAATTAATATACGTCTTTGCATGCTTTAATTCTCATTATTTGTTTAATTTCAAAGGATAATAATGACCTTGCATATTATTTTTTATAAATTAGGCATTATGAACTTCTTTTAGGTTACAAATTTTAACATTCAAAAGCAACTCAAAACTTGCTTAAAACAGTAATTTCTATTCAATAGTTCTTATTATTTATCTAAAATTACATGCATGGAACCGAAACATTTTGCTGAAAATATATTCCACTTATCATAATCTGAAAATTGTTAAATCTTTCTTACTTTTAATTTTCTTAAAATGTAAAACATTCAGATAATTGATGTACTAATTTTCAGCATTAGTTTGAAAGTAAGAAATGCATTCGGCATTCTAGATCTAAGGAAGTACGAGGGTCACTCTGAAATTTTTGAGATACAATTAAGTTTTTAAAGTTATACTTACAAAATTTTAGGAGTGTTCAAAGTAGTCTTCTCCAGCATCAATGCACTTTTGTAGACGAATTTATCACAGATTAAATGACTCAAGCCATTCATTCATTTCTTGGAATAGATTAAAAAATGCATTTATAGCCACATCAATCTCTTCTTCTGAATGAAAACGACGTCCACGAAAAATCTTTTTTAGATTCAAGAAAAGCCAAAGGTCGCATATATCTGGATCAAGTGAATACGGCGGATGTTCGATCACTTTAATTTGTTTTTATTTAAGAAACTCAACTGTTAACCCGGCTGTATGTGAAGATGCATTGTCATTGTGAAGCATTAGTCCCCTAACATTCAGTTCTTGTAGAATTTCTGGAAGACATTTAGTGGTATACCAGTTTGCTGCCACTGTCTTCTGTCCTTCCTACTTGATGGCTTTGACCAATCCCGTAATACTAAAGAAAACGGCATACATCACTTTTTTCAATTCGCGTTGCTTTTTCACCATTGTCGGCGTGGGATCATCTTCAAAGACCCATACTTTTCTTTCTTAACGTGTTGGAACATCAAAAAACGGTATGAACGTTTCATCACCTGTTACAATTTTAAAAATGATGTGGTGGCCACCATCATTTTGCAATTTACGAGTTTCTTTACTGATTCTGACACGCTCCTCTTTTTGGTGCTCAGTTAGATTATGGGGAACCCAACAGCAAACTATTTTTTTCATATGTAATTCTTCATGAATGATTTTGTGTATGACTGCGGATCCAATGTTAAGTTTCTTCTGTATCATTTGATAGGTACAGTGATTATCATCTATTAACATTTTTCGTATAGTAGACACATTATCCAGGATTACTGCCGACGGCGTCCTTCCTGTGTGTTCTTCATCCTGAAGAAAACTGCGACCTCTTCTAAATTCTCTAAGCCATCTGAATACAGTAGCACGAGCTGGAGATTCATCACCAAATGCTAATTGTAACCGTTGAACGCGTTCTTCTTGATTGACTGCTTTAAAATCGTAGAAAATCATAGCGCAAAAATGTTCTCGCGTCAACTCTATTTTCTCTTCTGTTTAAAATTTATTCTACGCTAAAACAATTTGAACTAAGTCAGTAAAAAATCGTCTTCTGTGTTAAAATACTTTGTATTTTAATATTAAACCGTTATTTTTATTTTGTAAATTCTCGTTTGCGCGTATCTCAAAAATTTCAGAGTAACCCTCGTATATATATATCGTAACTAAATATTTACAATACTCTTAGTTTTTCAACTGGATCTTAATTTACATTGATGATTTTCATGACATAAGATTTAATTACCTAGCTAATACATATTAATCTTTATATACTATCATTTTAAATTTTTTTATCAATTTTATTATTTTCTTAAAAGTAATAAAATACTTATTTTTTTATTTTTTTGAATAAAAATTTTTAAAAATTTTATTTTATAAATAACATTAATTTCTAATACTAATTTGGTAAAATTCCTTTTTTTATGTAAAGGTTTGGATAAAAATGTTTCCAAATCGCTTTTGCAATCTGCATTAATAAGGATTTATACTTATTAGATATTAGGTATATATATATATATATATATATATATATATATATATATATATATATATATATATATATATATATATATATATATATATATATATATATATATATATATGTGTGTGTGTGTGTGTGTTTTATTTCAATTTATCTATTTTTAATTTAAGTGATTAGTGACGTGATGATAATTTAGTATAAACTTATTCTTGGACTTTACCTCGTTTTTAATGTGATCATAATAATATGCCTTTTTTATGTAATAATTTTTTATTCCTGTTGAAGAAATCTTTGCTAATTGAAGTTATTGTTATCCTTAATATATTAAAGAAAACATTTTTAAATCTAGTATACTCTCTTATAGCGTTATTTCTCGATCTGAATATATTATTGTGGTATATTCCAGAATTACCTTTCTATATAAATTTTTAGCTTTTTGTTCAGTTATTATTTTTTGTTTCAGTTATAGATGTCTTAACAAATTTTAAATTTATTAATCAACAATTTTTTTTAAAATAGTTCAAATGTAGATTTGTACTGGAAATACTATTTCTGCGCTATCGAAATGGTGTACATAAATTAATGTTTTACAGAAAAACTGTTATGTATTTCTCAGTAACTAGTCTTGAAAAAAAAAAAAAAGCATTGCTTTCAATCTTTCAATGTTTAAACATGCAAGTGCTATTGCATTGTTGATTGGAACAACAGAATACTACTTAACATTGATTCGAGGGATTTTTATTTATACCGTTTTAAAGGTTAATTTTTTTATAAAAAATTGTCATTTTTTATGAAATAAAACTGATAATGACTTATTTAAAATTTTAAGTTATATTTCGTAAATTTTTTAATTTGAATATTTGAATCACATAAAGTTTTTGAGTAATTGGTTAAAATTGTTTATTATATTTCCTAATTTCTGAATTATTAGTAGCAACAATTATTGTATATTATTGATATATGCTATTTATTCTTTACATACAAGTATACTAATGATATTAACAATAATATTCCTATGCTTCTATAGAAGCACATGTATGTGTTTACACGTGTGCACGTATGTTTATTATATTCACCTATTAATTATTTGCAGTAAATTATTTTAGAAAGTTTTTCATATAATTTCGTTTAAAAATACATAATTTATGATAAATAAATGACGACTTATGCATTTTTTTGGCAATAGAATTATGTTGTACAACATAATTCTATTGCCAAAAATATTGAATAGAGAGATCCAAGGGTCTCTCTATTCCATAAAAACATGCGCTGTAAATGGAATTTTATTAATACAAATGCAAAAGTTCATTAACATAAAACGCTAAATAAACTCTCTAATTCCTGCACAAGATTGTTTTTCATTTATTCAAGTTTTTCTTTAGATAGTAAATGACACCATCATTCTTTCTTCTTTAAATGTTTCAAACATTTTTTATTGGACTCAAGGGTGGAAAATTGTTTTGAAAACTCATGAAAGAGTTGTCCCAAAAATGCTTAAAAAGCTATGGATTTTGACAATAATCTCCTAGAAAAGGAATTACTATCTAATTAAAAGATGTATTAATGTGCCATCATTATATCGCTTTGGTAGGCATTGATCCATTCCTGATGGTCTACAGTTCGATACCCTATTAACAGAATTAATATGAGAGATTGTATATATATTAGGTATTTATGTACAAATAGATTATGCATATCAGGCATTTACGTGAAGAATTACTCAGCAGTATCATGTTCTGCAAAAATGATAATTTTTTGTTTCTCATATTTTACAATTCCATCAAAGCCTCTTTGGAAAGAACTTTTTTCTCTGAATGCTCTTCTGCATTGTTCTGTATTCATGAATTCTCTTCTGTATTGCGAATTCCTTTGAAAACGTTGTCTTACTTTTAATATAATTCAAACTATAAGTTTTTGAGCCAGCAAACCAACACACCGGAAACTGTTTTGTACTTATTGAACCAAATACATATGCCAGTATTCTTCTGAAATTGTTTTTGTAGTGGAAAAGAATTTATGGCACAATTAGTTTTTGTCATTGGCATTGTAAAAAATTTTACTTTACCTGCTCTGTAACACTAACCTCATAATAGCTCATACCATAGTAAATTAATAAAAAAGAAATCTGCAGAAAATTAATTACATTGGTACCAACTTAAGAGACTAATTTACTAATAAATTAATAAAGTATAAATAAGACTGTATTTTTTGTAAATAATACTTTTGTTTTGTAAATAATAATTTTGACATATTTTACTTAAAATACATTCATTAAATACTATTATTGACACACTTCATTCAATGTACAAAATCTACAACGTGAATAATTTTATTCTATTCGTTTCTTCTAAAACCAAAATAATGCGTAACTTTCTTTCTATTCTTTATCTAAAAAACAAGTAATTTTATAAACCTTGTATAACATTCACATGTTCCTTATGATATCATTTTCTCTGTTTACCTTCTGCACTTCATGTAATGTAAAACGTAATCAATAACATAATTTCTTCGTAAAAAAATTCACTTTACCCTAAGACTGTTTAGAACACTGCTTTTATGTAAACCTTATAATAGCAGAAAAGAAAAAATTTGAAAAGTTTTTACGTTATAGTTGAAGCGTTATAGGTAAGCATATTTTTCTCCAAACATAGCATTAATATTATTCAGGGTGAAGTTAATATTCACACTTATATGGCAAATTATGATTTGAGAGCTATTAAAGAAGTGAAAGTATTACATACTCTATTTAAATAATTTATTTATAAAGTATTACATTAAATAAATTATTTTTTATAAATAATATAAATATATTATGTATATTATTTATAAAAAATAACTTTATAAATAAATTATTTTTAAATAGAGTATTATTATAAAAAGACAGCATTTAATAGAGTAACGAATGCATGAAAAAATTATATAATATAAATTTTATGTAATAAATTTTGAAAAATATGAATCCTCCTTTTCAATGCGATTACAATTTTAATTTATGCCCAGATTAAGGAAACATCAATTATGTATTTCAGCGAGTATATACAAAAGAATACACTTTTTCATGCATATTTATATGTTACATATATATATATATATATATAAATTCAGGACCAAGCTTAACAGCTGATACTGGGTGTTCTTCATCTGCTGTTGCCATGTGGAAAGCATTCAATGACATAAAAAAGGGTGAAATTGATGCTGCTGTTGTGAACGGATGTATGTTAGATTTTATGCCTTTTCTTTATCAAGTCTATACCAAGTGGGGTGTCGGAACCCAAACTGGAAACAGCATACCATTCGATGCTTCTAGTAAGTAAATATACAATGGCATTATATAATATCATGGCTGTGTTCATTTTAAATATATAGTGAATAATTTTTAACGTTTTTACTCAAATAAATGTTTTTTTTTAACTTTTTAAATTTTACGTTTAGCTTTTTTATAATAGACTAATTTTTATTCTTTTCTTTTTGAACTTTTATTTAAATTTAATTCTTGACTGTCACAGTCATATTTTTTGCAAAAGAAGTGGCTCATCTAATGAATTTATATTACTTGTGTTAAATTTCTTGTAATAATTAATTCATTGAGTTTTTTAGTTCATGACTTTCTTATAAAATTTATACCTTTATTATTTAAGAGAATGTAGCATTTTTATGAAAATATTTCTGTTTAAAATATTATATTTAAAATTTATGTATGTTCTTATAATATCACCCAAAGTTTCTTTTAGATGCACATTAAGTACTTATGGTACACAAATCAATTTAGAATTTTTAAGTACCAATTTTAAAATAAAATGGTTTGAAATTATTTTATTTTGACCATAAAAGTATGTTTATTTTTTGATACTTAAAAAGATACATCTTTACTAGAACAGTTTATCAATTCTCTATCACAATTTCAACCATAATATCCTCTAATTAACATATAATGCAGTCTTATATCTCTAAAATACGAATGTGATGTCCACAAATTTATTAAAAATTACGTCCTTTAATATTCTGTCATTTTTACGAAAAGCGTTAATAATTATACATTATTAGTTGCGACATATTAGTCATTAAATTAAAAAGCAATTTCGTAAACTTTATTAAAAAATACGGAATTATTTTTTGACGTATATTGAAAAATAATTCCACTTCAATGAAGAACCTAGGAAATATTATATAAAAAACATTGAAGAGTTTTTATATATTCATTTAACTAGTTTAAATTTTGACAATGAATTATGAAAACTCTTTAAGTTCTCTTATATTTAAGAATCCATGTTTAAGAGAGTTATTTAAAGCAATTCAATAACAGTGGAAAAAGTCAGTTCTAAAGTTAAAAAAATGCATAAAAATACCATTTCCCTATAAGATTATTAAACAATTATCCTAAATAGCAAAAGAAAAAAAATGAGGTAACAAAAACTAGTAATATTATTGGTCACTTTTTTGCTTGTGAAATCCTTTGCAGATCAAAATTGCAGATCATAAGCTCTACAGAGTTAATACATTAATCTTGAAAAATTTGGTTTAATTTTTTAATGCTTTTATAATTTTTCGATTTAATTACTTTCAACATTCTTAAAAGCAAATGAGATTTTTTTAAATAAACATAAAGTAAATTCTCATTAATCAGGGCCCTATTAAGCCGGACTTTACTGATTCTAGACAGATATTTAAATGTGCATATTTTCATATGATTCTACATACAGTAAAGATCTCAGGCGAGTTTGCGTGATATTATATTTTTGTCGGAACTTGAATGACTTTGTATGAGTCTGCCCGCACCTTTTTCCTTACCTCCATTGATCAATGGACTCAGTTCTCAGTTTCTGTCTGTCTACTGACATCAATTAATGTTATAGTGTTTAACTTGTAGTTCTGTATTTTTGTTCAGTGTT
Source organism: Latrodectus elegans (assembly GCA_030067965.1). Classification (NCBI taxonomy): domain Eukaryota; kingdom Metazoa; phylum Arthropoda; class Arachnida; order Araneae; family Theridiidae; genus Latrodectus; species Latrodectus elegans. The sequence goes on along the minus strand of CM057822.1, from coordinate 68,664,051 downwards.
TTAATTTTTTGTATGTTCAAATACATTAGGAAATACAATGTCGTTTAGTAAACTGAAGAGAAGAAACGTAAAATTTTAGAAGTTAAAGAATTAGTTGAAGAAGACACAAACGGATAGAATACACTGCTCAATCTAAAAGAGTACAATATACGATCAATGATTTATAATTTTCCATCAGCTGTCAATGAAATGAAATTTTCACTTTGATTAACGGTTGAAAAAAATTCTACTGAATTTGGAGAGTGATTTTGAAACTTAAGATTTTCACATTACCATACTTGAAGACTTATATGACAGTGGAAGACAATTGTGGTTATATGCAATTGAATAGGATCCAAGCAATCGTAATTTAACAGAGGAGGAAATTGTTAAGGAAGTTTTGAAGGGGATGAAGGTGATAATAATAGAACAAAAGTCAACACAAAACCAAAGTTTAATAATAATAAAAACTCAAATTTTCTGATAAAATACTTAGAAGATAACACTAATGAAGCCATAACTGGATATTGCGAACATTTGAGCTATCTTCTTCAATCAATAGTTCAAGAAATAACCACTAAAGTAACATAACAAAATATTAGATGTTTCCTCCAATCAGTGAGAGATTTAAATGTGTTAATGAAGGAGAACCTGGGCTATTATACTTGAAGTAGTTTATCGCCTCATGTTTATTGTTAAGTAAAATAATGTATATATATACTATCTCCTTATAATTTTCTTTCATGCAGTTTTATATTTCCTTCTCTTGAATTTAAAAGACAATTTTTACGGTGTATAGTGTTGTTGTTACTTATGACACTTGGACAAGCCAAATTCGCTATGCCTTGACTATGCGAATTTAGGTCAATTGGGTACGTCTTTTGTTTAATCAGAACACCACGAAGGTGAAAGTACGACTTTGCTCATCAAATAATCCGTTAGATGGCACCACCAGAGTATCCACACTCTCAATTTTGACATTGATATGGATGGGGAGGAAGTTTTCTACATACCATTAATTTATTTATATACCTTGGCTCAATTTATGTGATATTTTGTTTAATCTTTATTTTCATTAATTCGGACGACTCGAATCCTTTACTAGTTCAAATTAATGAAGCTCTACAAATATATTGAATGTATCTTGAAATTCCATTCATCCTAGATCTGATACGAATTAAATATATAATTGTGCAACTGCAAACTATATTCTCCAAAATATGTAGATTTTAAGTTAACTACGTTTTTAGATCCCGTGTACTTCTTAAAAACATTTCCAAACATTTCAATTTTGCAATTAAGCTGAAACGTTATGCTTTAAAGAAAGAGATACTAATTAAGAAATACTAAGTATTTTGTAAGTCAAACAAATTTTTTACTTCCATAAATTATTTTTTTAAAACATGTGTTAAAGATAAGTAAAATAAATTAAGTATATTTGAACTTTTATACACTTGACAATCTCTATAAATCAGATTATATGACTCTATTGTTTTTAGGTATGTGTCTGTTGAGTCTTGGTTTTTTTAAATATCGGTATTTAAAGAAAAACTGCAATGAAACTATTTTTTAGTATCATTATAAAGTTAAAAAAATTAAGTATACTTCAGCGCTTATAGTTACTTTTTAAATTATTTGTCTAACTGAAATCAAAACTATAAGAATCTACTTAATATTTGCTTTAAGCTTTATATTTAGACAATTGATCATAAATGCATGTAGACAAAAATGTATCGCTAGTGCATAATATAGCAATTTTTTTTAAATCTAACTATAAAAAATATGTTAGTTATTGCATTTATAAACTAATTATGTAAATATGAGTTCTTAACATTTTATTTAATTAATTTCACAATATTTATCAGTATTTGTAAAGTAGACATTTTTTTGAAGAATCGCTAATAAACTAACCGATGCAAAAAGTGAGGGTTGAGGTTAATTTCTTTTCATTCTTCTAACAGGCGATGGACTTGCAAGGACAGAATGTGTTGCGTCTATTTTTTTGCAAAAAGCTTCAGCTGCAAGAAGAGCTTATGTTAAAATAGTAGGGACTAACTTCGTAACCGCTGGTTTCAATCCTGATGGTAAGTATTGTTAACAAATACAAA